>CM076580.1:90933748-90982714 GCA_034641835.2 Pinus albicaulis
TATTAAATTTTAATTTAAATATTTTATTATTTTTTAAATCTTTTAGTTTATTTATTTTTTCATTTTTAAAATTTATAAATTGTTTCATTTAAAAAAAAAACAGTAAATTTATGGATATTTGTTTTTTAATTATTTGCACATGGTTTTTTTCATTTTTTTTTGTTTTTGTTTTTTATGATAGTTTTTTTTTTATAATTTTAATTCTTCTATTTTAATTTTCTTTTTCAATTTTATTTTATTTTATTTTTTTATTTTTTATAATTTTAAAATTTGTATTTTTCTTCTTCTTCTTATTATTATTATTTGAATTTAAATTTTTAAATTTAATTTTTTCTTTTTTGTATTTTTTTTTAAAATCTAAATTTTAATTTTGTAATTTTAATTATTTTTAAAATTTTTATTTTTATTTTATTTTTTAATTATATGGTTTTTTTTTAATAACTTAGAAAAAAATGTTTTTGATGTTTTTTTTTAAAAATTTTTTTTGGTTAATTTTTTGTTTTTTTCTTTAAATTATGTGGTTTTTTTTTTCAAAATTTGTCATTTCTTTTGATATAATTTTCGAATATTTTTGTTTTTCTTGAAATTTATTTTTGTTTAAATTTTTTATTTTTATGAGTTAATTTTGTTTTTTTACATTTTTATTGGTTTTTTTTATTGATTTTATATATATATATTTTTTATCTAATTTTTGTGTTTTATTACCAACATGAAAATCACCACTCTAAAAAAAAAAGGTTGATGCTGCATCAATACGTTTCAAAATTAGCATGAAAATCAATGCTCTAGAAAAGAAAAGTTGATGCTGCATCAATACGTTTCAAAATTAGCATGAAAATCACTAACATTTTAAAACAAATATTCATACTTCATAAATAAAAATATTAGAGTGTCAAAAATGTGCACAAAAAAAAAGGGGTGATTCTGCATCACCACTTTTCAAAATCGGGTGCTTTTTATGCTACCAAAAAAAATTAGGTAATAGTGCGGTTACCTATTTCATCGGTAACAGTGTTCTTACTGATCTTAGCTATCTCTTTCCAATATTCTTCATCAGTGAATCTCTTCCGCATGCCATTTGCTTTGGCATCTTCCCTCATTCTTCTGTTGTGGCCTCTCTCAGAACCTCTGCAATCTCTGCAATCTCTGTTGTGGCTATCAGTAGCCATTTTCTCCTCCCTAAGTTCTTCACTCACAAGCTGCACTAAGCCTCTACAACAACAAGCTCTCTTGCTGCAACTTACCTCACTAATCCCTTCCCTCCGGATCTGGCTTTTGGCAAGTACTGGTCCCCTATCTGCTGGAACCTTCTGAGCACTCTCTTCTGCTCTCTCTAGGCTTCACTCTGCAACTTCCTCAAGAACACATCTGTTCTTTTGTCATCCAACCTCAGTTGGGAATATTCCAAGTTCTGCCACACTTATTCTTCACTCAGAATCCCTTGCTAGACTCTTCTATCATTGCTCTCAAAGCTGTGATTTGCTTCTGCTGAGATTTCTTCCTCACTTGCTTGCACTTTGCATTCTGCAAACAAATCCTTCAAACCAGAGTTAAATAAGGCTCATCCACTCATCTTCCAAGATCCATGAATGATCTTTCTTCCTTTTTTTTTTTTCACCTGCACTGCATCTCTACCTGCTGCAATCTTCAAGACACTTTGTCTTCAACTCCAGATTCTGCACTTCTGGAGACCTTCACTGCATACTCAATGAAATCTGCAATTTCTCTGTTAAACAGAATTAACCATCAAACTTTTCTTTCCTGTTTCAGTACATGTTCATTTCAAGAACAATTTTTTTCAAAGAGCTATTCCAATTCTAGCTTTGATACCACTATGGTGCCAGGTAAAACCCATAGTCCCTGTTTACTCAAATTCTCAATCTCAAGCTGTGTATGAAATGCATTCAAAATTCATTGCCCAACCAAACCCTAATCTGGGCAACTCACAACATTCTTTTTCCTGAGCTAGAAAATTAATTAAATAATCTGGATTTCGTATATCTCAAATCAGGGATTTGAGATATTAATTCAAAGCTCACTTATACTATAATTTTACTCACCACAGTCCAAAATTCAATGTGAAAGCTTTTCACTCTAAGGTTATAAAACCCATGGTTCATAAACCCAACAACCTTCATATATGGAACTCATCAAATAAAGGTCCAACTTTGGAATAGAACACATTATATGCTGAGCCACAACATATCAGTCATCAAATTAATGCCGCGCTTTTATCATCCCCCTCAACCATAATATATTAATATATACATTTAACACTCCAACCGGTGTTATACATTTAATATAACACAAATATTATTCCGGGAATCGCTTAACCCCAGCGGCAAAGTATATATATATATATATATATATATATATATATACATATTCAAAACGTATTCCGGGAATCGCATAACCCATTGGCAAAGTATACATATATATCAGGTATATAAGTGGAGCGCTTTATTATAAGAACCAAGCTTTATAAGGTGGGACCCCTCCCCAATCGTAATCGGAGAAAAGGTTCAATCGGTAGAGTTTTGTTATGTGCTCTGATTAAAGGCCGGACCCGATTGAGCTATATGCCACAATTTATTTCTAGTCGCATCTGAGTTCCCAATCGCATCGGAATTGGTCAATCGCATCGGAGAACATGTGAGTTGCGATTGTGATTGGAAGTCCAGACCCGATGGAGGTACGAATTATAATTCAAACATGTTTGAAGTCCTGTCCCAATCGCATCGGCAAAATACAATGAACAGTGGTCAATCGCAACACATATTAAAAGACTTTCGATTGCGATTAAGAGTTCGGACCCGATGGGTGTATTAACGATGGTGTATATATATTTGAATTCCGGATAATCGCATCGGAACTTTCCGATTGATCGCAAGTCCTTTGTAATATGCTCTGATCAAGTGGCGGACCCGATGGCGTTATACGATGGAGTTAATCGGTTCAATCGCGTCTGATTGATCGCACGACTTTTGTAATATGCTGCGATTGAAGTGGCGGACCCGATCCTATTATATGCGGGAGTTAATATGTGCAAATCGCATCCGTGTGCTGATCGCAATCGGAGTAGGAGTGATCAATCTCAATCGGAGGAGAATCAATGCATCAAAAAGCGTGTCAGGTGGGCCCGAAAGAGCATTTTTTAAGTATTATCAAGATTATTCATTGATTATAGTAGAAGCGGAAGTTTCTTGTTAAAACCTTATATAAGGATGCTGAGAGTTGATTTAAGTTAAAAGGCATTGTTATATATATAAAAGGCGAATGTATTAAAGATGTGCTGTGTGGTCTGTGGGTTGTATGTATATGCCTCAGCTTAAGGTGGAGGGCGATTATTAATATACGATTGTGATATATGTCCGTTCCGCTTGCGGAATGTTCCACATCAACAAGACACTAATAGCATAAAAGGGATTGGAGTTCCTCCAGATTTACAATCAACATATATAAAAGGAACAGTTGCACGCATGCAACAGTTACACCACAGCAGAGGACAGAAAAGACAAAGACACAGTCAGAGAAAAGACAAGTGCGCAGCAAGCCAAGAGACAAAACGAGTGAGCTGGAGTTCTCATTCAAATTTGAATGTAAATGTTTTATTTTGTTGTGATGCATTGGCAAGTCTCCCGAAGAGAGCAAATATCCCAATGTAATATTAAAATAAGCACCTCCAGTTACATTTTTCTGAGTGAGCTGAAAAGAGATGAGAAGGCAGAAGGCAAAGAGACATGGTTGTCCATTTCGAATTCCCAGTGGAATACAAACAGCCATGAAGCTATTTTTGTATAAAACAGGGTAATATCCAAGGGGAGAGAGGTTGATGAAAAAGGAGTGAGAGAAGAAGAGAGTATGCAGCAGAATTAAAGAGAGTTGAAGAAAATAAGCAAGCTGCAAGAAGAATGTGAATAAGGAGGAGCTGAGCAAAGAAGAAGAAGGGGCTGAGCAGAGATGATGCAAGTCTGATATAAGAGTTGATGAACAGCAGAGAAGAAGGTACAGAACAGAGCTGATATCCAAGGTAAATCAGCAAGTGTTTTTCTTTTGAAAGAGTAAGGAAGTTGGAGCTTCCCTATCAAGTTGTAGCTTGATAGATGTCAGTTGTAGCTGACTGAGGTAGGAGACTCCTGTAGGTTGGTGCCTGCAGAAAATAGATGGGAGTTGGTGCTTCCACATCAAGTTGTAGCTTGATAAAATGTCAGTTGTAGCTGACTGAGGTTGGAGCCTCCTGTAGGTTGGTGCCTGCAGAAAATTGATAGGAGTTGGAGCTTCCTTGCAAGTTGTAGCTTGCAGAATTGAGGTAGGAGCCTCCTGTAGGTTGGTGCCTACAGAAAATCAGTGGTGAGAGGGAGTTGGAGCTTGCCTTTGCATCACAACAATAATAAGATGTGGTTTTCTCCCTTTATGGGTTTCCACTTATATCTGGTGTCTCTGTGCATGATGTTTATGTGTTGATGTGGTTTATCTCATCTGATTAATACTTGTTGCTCTCATATTCAATCTGCTATTACATTAACAAATCTGTTTGATAGTAATACTTGTTGCTCACAGATTAAGATTGCTCACATATTAAGTTGACCATGAAATGAAGGTGTAAATAAGATTTAAAAGAAAAATATTAAAAGTCCATGTATGTGTTAAACTGATTCACCCCCCCCCTCTCGGTTTAACTAAGGGTTCAACAATTGGTATCGGAGCCAGGTTCCTTTGGTGTAAGCTTAATAACTTGAAGGAGATCTGGTTGAATCATGGAATATCAAAATGTATCTGTGTTAAATACAACAAACTTTCCTGAATGGAGAGATAAGGTTAAAACAAGATTATTGGCTTATGAACCTGAAGTATGGAAGCTTGTATGTGATGGTTACTGCACAGACTCCCCCACGGTGAAAGAACAACAGAGTGCAGGATTACAGGTTGGTAATGGATTTATTATGCAAAGAAATGCGGGATGGGTACTTCATGCCACTTCATGCATGGAGTAAACACTAAGGACGTCACTGACAAGAAGGATAAGAGAATTAAGAAGAAGAAAAATTCATGTCAACAGGAAAATATTCAATCAAATGAAGTACCTGCTAGTGTGAATGGAGATAAGAACCATGAAGAAATTACAGCTGAAGAAAAAGCCAAGCTTGACACTGCTTTGACTGAAAGAGAAAAATTGAAAAATGAAAACAAAGACCTTAAGACAATGGTGCAAATATGTGATGAGAGAGAATATGAAGATAAGAAAGAAATTGTTGGCCTGAAGACACACCTTGAAGAAGCAAGGAAAATAGAAGACACTTTGCTGCAACAAATGAGAGAGAAAAATCTGGAATGTGAAAAATTGGAAGAAGAAGTAGTGAACCTGAGAAAGAAATTAGAAAAGGCCCAAAGAGATTTATTAATGAATACTCCTCAAATGAAAAGCTCCGGACAGTTGGACCAGATTCTAAAGGCTCAAAGGTCACCTCTCATAAAGGCTAGGATAGGATATGAAGGTGAAACCAGTAAGTCCAAGGTTGAAGATAACAAGAAAATCATTTTTGTAAAAGCTGTAAAGAACTGTGAAACAGCTCAGCAAATTCCTACAGAAGCAGAAACTAGCAGGAACATGAGTTGTAAAGAAACAAACATAATCAAGCAGCAACATGAAAGAACAGAGAATGAGAGGATGAAACAATCAACTACTAAAGGCTCATATGCTCCTAGGGATGAATTGAACAAATTAGGAAGATGTCAAAGGAGGTTCCTCCCTCCTATGAAAATTAGCACATGTTTATCTTGTCAAAAACCAGGCCATAATGCAGCATATTGTAAGACAAATCCAATCCAGTCCAACCAGCAAAGGATGTAGCAAAAGAGAAGAACCCCTGAAGCAAGCAAAGGGAAAAGAAAATCTTCCACCAGGTACACAAATCATTTCCATGGCTACTGTTATGCATGCAATGAATTTGGACATAAATATGTTGATTGTAAATTATGTTCAAAAAGGGGAATGAAATATTATACATCAGCTCAAATGCACCTTGGTCAAATAAGATGTTATGTATGCCTCAAGCGTGGTCACAAAGCTAAAGACTATAATCTGCCATATACATTAAAGAACTCTAGACAGATGATGGGATCAAAGCAAATCAAACAAAACTATGAATTTAAAAGAAGTGCAGACATTATGAAGAACCTCAATAAAGTTTGGAAGGAAAAGAGAAAGGGGGAGCCTACTATCTCCATAACATAATGAATCTAGCATAGTCTCAGGGGGAGCTGCTCTACGAAACAAAACAAATATCTAACCAGTTATAGATATGAAGCAGCATCCCAGGGGGAGAGCAGTTCATATATAGACCCCATGAAAGTAGTCTAAGAAGAGCTCCTTGGAATGATAACAACTATGAGATCAGTAAGGGAAAGGAAGTTCCTCTAACAGAGATCTATGGAGGAAGAAGACCATATAAAACTCACAATAGCCAGCGAAATTGTTAGAAGGAGAACAAAGGCAGCAAAGGCATTTGACTAGTTAAATCCTGTGTGAACACATGAGTTCTTGATGAAAGATCCTATGTAATTGAGCCGAGTCCAATAAGCAGGGTATGGAAATTAGAGTGATTGTGTGGCAATTCTGTGGTGAAGAACCTTGTAGCATCGGTTTGTGCGAATTTCCTGTTCCACTCAGAAGACTAATGAACCATACTCTCTGTGAATGAGTGTCTGTGTATGCGCTCTGCAGAAGAAACAGAAGAATTGAAGCAGAATTGGTTTATTCATGAATTAGGGGTGTAATGCAGTTTGTAGATGAATTATTGAGCAATTATTCATTAATTGAGTGGCATAGGCTTTGATTGAAGACTAAAACCCTGTGAAGTCGGACCCAGTAAATCAAGCTAAGAATCTGCCTGTATATTCAGAAAGAAGAATGTTTGATAATGTGGAACTCTGCAAAGGTTATGTAAGGTGCAAAGGTTGTGAATGGTGGAGCGGAACCATAGTCAAATGCGCAATGTCAATAGTGGAGCGAAACCATTCGTGAGCGGGTTCGAATCATTATAATTTACTGAAAAACAACTGTTTAATAAAGAATACCGAAACCTTGGTGAAACACTGTAGCAAAACCACTTATGGTTTCCGGATTATTTCGCACCACTTTTGGTACGGAGGCGGTATTATCTAGAGGGCTAGCGATTCCATAAGATTGTTGACACGTGGCATAGGTGGTATTGGAAGCCACCATTTAACCTGCGATTTCGCAAGTTAACGTCAGTACCGGGACACCGAGCGGAATTTCTCAGGACCGTTGATTTGAAAAGGGGACATCCGGCGGTGACTATTCGATGAAGATACGCGAAGTTTAATAAAAGTGCGCGGAAGATAGAGGAGGTACCGTGCATAGGTGGGCCAGTCTGAAAGTATTATTATAAAGTTTGTTTTTCAAAGCATGGAGTATTAATACAAGGTCATGCGGCGAACTATACAACGAGCGGTATATTCAAATCTTCAAAGGTTTGTTATGAGGTCTGGTTGCGATTGTTAAAAAGGCATCAAGAAGCCATGATAATAGTTGAATTGGCATATAAAGCAGTGTATAAAGCAGTAATGATTCTGGAACTGTCATAGAAAATAAAATGCAGTGACATTCTTTCAAATCAGGATGACAGAATAAGTAGCAGGTTAATGATGCCAAGATCAGATTCAGTATATTGATGATTGTTGGTGTGAACAGTGGAAAGATCAATAGTGGAAACTATGGGTTCATGGGCAAGCTAAAATGAAATCCCTGCATGGTTTATCAAGGTAATATCAATTGGTACTAGGTACAGGTAGCATATCTATCAATAGAATATCATTCCAGGGGGAGATCAGCCAGCTAGGTAAGGATAAAACAGGTCCTCAGGATCAAAAGTATTATGGCAAACGTACATCAAGGTAGTATTCCCAGCGTTATCTGGATTCTGCATTCAATTTGAGAAGGTCAGTAGCAGAGCTAAAGGATCAGTATTATGTTTACACTTGAATCAAAGTATCTGAAGAATAAAGGACTAGCAGTGATTACCATCTAAAGCCCAAAAGTTTTAAAATCATCTAAATCCTACTTCAGCACAAAGGATTTACTGGTAATCCACCTTTAAATAGAGATTGATCATTGACATACATACCCCCTTATGTCATAAAGAAAAGTGCATGGTTGATAAGTGAGATCGACCAATACATTGAATGCATCCTACCTCAAGGTTTTGTTTTGAAAGTTCATTATGCAAGCAGTAAAGGCATTTGATCTCTTAGATCAAATTATGGTTAATTCATTGATCACATCTGTAACAAGAACCTTCAGCTATTAAGGATAATGTCAACATCCTAGCTCATATCATCACCAACAGGCAGGAAAGGTGTATCGCAGGAATAAAGGATATATTGGCTTCATCATAATTGAACAAATGCTAGACTGCAGATGAGTATTGTAGAAGAAGACATATTCCATCTACAATATTCCTCAACAGAAAATGTATTGGCACACTACATCAGAAAGAGACTGTATGTTTATTCAAGTTCAATATTCTCAAAAGTGTTCTCTCAACAAATATTGTACACCAGTATAGAGCAACATGGTACAAAATCAGAAGAAGAATGCCTAAACACATCTCAGAGAGAGAAAATGAAAAGATAGAATCTACACTAAGAAATGTGCAACCCTTTTCCATTGATGTCAAAGGGGGAGGAAAAGCAGGTAATAGAAGAAAGGGTCTTCTAAAAGAAGCTAGACAGAGGAAGACTTGGAGGAAGAATTGGATTATTGGTGGATGTGTTGCCATCAATGCCAAAGGGGGAGACTGTTGGAAATGTTGTCATTGATGGCAAAGGAAGAACACCTGAGGCAACAACAAGTCAAAGGAGATGGCAAAGGAAGAACACCTGAGGCAGCAACAAGACAAATAGAGCAGCATAGCAGCAAGATGTAGAGAGGGTCAAGCAGCAGAGACAGGGTCATTTAAAGAAGCAGAGGCAGCAAAAGGAGAATTAAGGAGTAGCATCAGTCTAGGAGCAGATGAAACAAAGAGAGCATAAGACAAGTAGAGCATAGAAGAAAAAAAGGCAACAGGAGTCAGATGAGGTGCTGCAAAGTAGTGAGGACAGTAGAAGAGGGCCATTTAATAGCTGAGGAATGAGACAGAGTGATGAGGAACAATTATTCAAGTGGGAAGATTGTGTAGACAATCTAGTAGAAGCTAATTTGTGTTTTTTCACAATTATTCAAGTGGGAAGTCTATGAAGCACTGTTGGGGAGAATACATCAATTCATTCTGCAGAATGTAGCAAAGTTCGAAGTTGAGGAAAAGAACTATTGAATTGAAGGCATAGAAGATCGGAGCCTCATAGGATTTGCTACAAGTATAACAGGTGGAGTGGATTCTATAGATGCAACAGAGGAAGGAGCACAAAGAAACTAAGACATCAGATATAGCAGAAAGGAAGATACAAAGAAGTAACAGAGGCAGCACTCAGGCAAAGAAGGCAGCGCTGAAGCAAAGGAAGGCAAAAGAAGCACAGTGAAAGCAATAGAGGCAGAAAGAAGAATGTCAAAAAGTAACAGTCATAGAAGCACAGTAAAGAACCGTTATCGGAAGACGGAGACAGAGGCAGAGCGACAGAAGCAGAGACAGAGGCAGAGAGCAGTTATAAAATTATGGGAATCACACACTCCAGCGAGCGTTTTACATATAATATAACACGAATCTTATTCCGGGAATCGCAGACTCCAACCGGTGTTATACATTTAATATAACACAAATATTATTCCGGGAATCGCTTAACCCCAGCAGAAAAGTATATATATATATATATATATATACATATACATATACAAAACGTATTCCGGGAATCGCATAACCCATTGGCAAAGTATACATATATATCAGGTATATAAGTGGAGCGCTTTATTATAAGAACCAAGCTTTATACGGTGGGACCCCTCCCCAATCGCAATCAGATAAAAGGTTCAATCGGCGGAGTTTTGTTATGTGCTCCGATTAAAGGCCAGACCCGATCGAGCTATATGCCACAGTTTATTGCTAATCGCATTCGAGTTCCCAATCGCATCGGCATTGGTCAATCGCATCGGAGAACATGTGAGTTGCGATTGCGATTGGAAGTCCGGACCCGATGGAGGTATGAATTATAATTCAAACATGTTTGAAGTCCTTTCCCAATCGCATCGGCAAAATACAATGAACAGTGGTCAATCACAACACATATTAAAAGACTTGCGATTGCGATTAAGAGTTCGGACCCGATGGGTGTATTAACGATGGTTTATATATATTTGAATTCCGGCTAATCGCATTGGAACTTTCCGATTGATCGCAAGTCATTTGTAATATGCTCCGATCAAGTGGCGGACCCGATGGCGTTATAAGATGGAGTTAATTGGTTCAATCGCGTCCGATTGATCGCACGATGTTTGTAATATGGTGCGATTAAAGTGGCGGACCCGATCCTATTATATGCGAGAGTTAATATGTGCAAATCGCATCCGTGTTCTAATCGCAATCGGAGCAGGAGCGATCAATCGCAATCGGAGGAGAATCAATGCATCAAAAAGCGTGTCAGGTGGGCCCGAAAGGGCATTTGTTAATGTTTATCAAGATTATTCATTGATTATAGTAGAAGCGGCAGTTTGTTTGTTAAAACCTTATATAAGGACGCCGAGAGTCGATTTAAGATTGTATTAAAAGAAGCTGTTATATATATAAAATGCGATTGTATTAAGATGTGCCGTGTGGTCTGTGGGTTTTATGTATATGCCTCAGCTTAACGGGAGGGCGATTGTTAATATACAGTGTAGATATTTGTCAGTTCATAAAAATATTCACATCAATGGCTATCAACTGGCAAAGGATTGGATTCTCAGTTCACGATCGATAGATATAAAGAACAGTGCCACCCTTCAACGGTTTATGAGAGGGGACGGAAAACAGAACACAGTGGAAGAAAAGAACAAGTGCGCGACCATTAAAGAGACAAAACGAGTGAGCTGGAGTTCTCATTTAAATTTGAATGTAAATGTTCTATTTAAATTTATATTGTTGTGATGCATTGGCAAGTCTCCCGAAGAGAGCAAATATCCCACTGTAATATTAAAATAAGCACCTACAGTTACATTTTTCTGAGTGAGCTGAAAAGAGATGAGAAGGAAGAAGGCAAAGAGACATGGTTGTCCATTTCGAATTCCCAGTGGAATACAAACAGCCATGAAGCTATTTTTGTATAAAACAGGGTAATATCCAAGGGGAGAAGGTTGACGAAAAAGGAGTGAGAGAAGAAGAGATTATGCAGCAGAATTAAAGAGAGTTGAAGAGAATAAGCAAGCTGCAAGAAGAATGTGAATAAGGAGGAGCTGAGCAAAGAAGAAGAAGGGGCTGAGCAGAGATGATGCAGGTCTGATATAAGAGTTGATGAACAGCAGAGAAGAAGGTACAAAATAGAGCTGATATCCAAGGTAAATTAGTAAGTGTTTTTCTTTTGAAAGAGTAAGGAAGTTGGAGCTTCCCTATCAAGTTGTAGCTTGATAGATGTCAGTTGTAGCTGACTGAGGTAGGAGCCTCCTGTAGGTTGGTGCCTGCATAAAATAGATGGGAGTTGGTGCTTCCACATCAAGTTGTAACTTGATAAAAAATCAGTTGTAGCTGACTGAGGTTGGAGCCTCCTGTAGGTTGGTGCCTGCAAAAAATTGATGGGAGTTGGAGCTTCCTTGCAAGTTGTAGCTTGCAGAATTGAGGATAGAGCCTCCTGTAGGTTGGTGCCTGCAGAAAACAGTGGTGAGAGGGAGTTGGAGCTTGCCTTTTCATCACAACAATAATAAGATGTGGTTTTCTCCCTTTATGGGTTTCCACTTATATCTGGTGTCTCTGTGCATGATGTTTATGTGTTGATGTGGTTTATCTCATCTGCTTAATACTTGTTGCTCTCATATTCAATCTGCTATTACATTAACAAATCTGTTTGATAGTAATACTTGTTGCTCACAGATTAAGATTGCTCACATATTAATTTGACCATGAAATGAAGGTGTAAATAAGATTTAAAAGAAAAGTATTAAAAGTCCATGTATGTGTTAAACTGATTCACCCCCCCCCCCCCTCTCAGTTTAACTAAGGGTTCAACACCGTCGTGCTCTTTAACAACATTTCATTCGATTTTGTAAGTCAAACCACTCCGTCGCATAGTTCTAAGGTTTCATTATAGAACCTTGCCATCGCTTCAGAAATTACGAACAGAGACTAAACATCCTTCATTATTCACCTCGTGCTTCTAACTCAAGCCACCATGTCGATATTATAACTTTGAACCTTCCATCTCAGAACTCTACTGCAGAGTTCTTCCCTGACACAGTAAATATCTTCTGTCTGTTATGAAATTTAACACACAGGCCCAATTTCACAATATTTAGCTGCAGTTGCCCCTTGCCTATCAAAGTCATGCATAACCGCCATTAGCCCATCAATAAATCAACGCCAGAAGTTTAATTCAACAAGTTATGCTCATTCAACAGACATCATATCCTCGACATGAATGTCTCTTCTCTCCAATGATACACACAATACATTAACCCCAACTACAGAGCATGTATCACACTGTCTCTTATGCAACAGTCTATAAAGTGTAAGCCATTCATATGATTAACTACAGAGATTGAGGACATTCTTCACGCAGGATTTAATCCAACAAATGCACATACAATACTGAAACAATTTCTTCCATTATATATATTTGAAATTACTTACAAAAGCCTTATGTTCGGCCTGATCTTCAATCCCAATGGCCTCCTACTCTCCTACTCTGCCTCTTCGGCCTTCTAACCTTATGCAGCTCTATGCAGGTAAATTGCAAGTCTCTCTAGACTATGCCTCAAAGACTTATTTTATACAACTGCTACACATAATCGATTCTGATTCTTTGTTGAATCAAAAACCTCTCTAAATTCCTACAGTCTAAAATTAGACTAAGTCCTAAACCGAAACTGGAACTGAATCTCTTCATATGCCCACGAATCATTCGGGGCCAGTTACAATATTTTTTCTCTACATTTAACTAAAATCACTCAAATTATTCAATAATTACATGAGCAAGAAAATATAAGACCCCCCTATGTCTATCTTTATACAAAATATTGTCTTGGGCCTGATGCCCTTGCATCAAACACCCTTTTGGGGTGAGATATGGATACCACTTTGGATCCAATATTTAGTATTGTCTAAGAACTTTTTACATGTTGGATCCTTTTTGCAACCTTGGAAGAGCATTGGTTAGAAGCATGGGTTAGTGGAGAGATTTTCCTTCAGAAGATTTAAAAATAAATTATTCTTCTACTTCATCTAATGAATTAAAGTTATGCTTGGGAGAACCTTCTTGTTCTTTTTAGAATGCTTTGGAGAGTCATGATTAGGCGCAAGGTCCCTATAGATCTCAATTTTGACATTTACATTTGTAACAATAGTTTTTAGTTTCGGAAGCATGCTAATTTGACGTTCAATTGTTTATGTTTTTGGCTTTCCTCTATGTTATGAGAGTCACACTTGTGACATTTATACAACTTGTTAGTCTTTGAGGAGGGATCAAATTTCTCTTTTTCCTTTTCTTGGGCTACAGTACTTTTGTCAACTTGTCCATTGTTAGATTTTTATCGGAGACTTGGGGTATTAAGGGTCTTATATTTAGCATTATTATAGGTTTTTTTTGATCCAAAGGGGGTAGTCATGGTGTATTTTGTAGAGAGGGGGGGTGGGGGTGGTCTTTGATATAAACTTTGACTTTGTTATCATAGTTTAAAGCATCGATAAAGATGTGGAAGGGTTTTTTCTTGTAGATTTACATAGAATTGTGCAAAGCCGTTTGCCATCAACGAGGAAAGTTGAATTAGGCTCCTTTTCTTCTTGTTTAAGGTTAACAAGGGCAAGGATATTATACTCATCTACTCTATAAATATTGAATATTATTGGATGAATTCATTTGAATATCATAATACAAGCCTTCATGTAGACACTAGAACCAATGAAGGACATTACTTGTTAAAGAGGTGACAAAGATTTAGAGTGATATTGTTGCCTAAATGATCTTGGTGTTAGCAATAATAAGGTATTACAAATGGTTCTCAAGATCTTCCCATTTAGTGTCATTGAATTTGGGTAACTTGGGAAAGTTTGGAGGAAACCATCCTACTACAATTTGAAGTGCAAACGTCTATCTAGATATTTAGGTGAAGGAAGGCCTATATGAGGTGCTCCTTCTAGTAGGGCCTAAATTTTGATTAAGGTAACCACCATATGGATGTACTTTGTTATTTGAGGGTGGTGCCTTGCCACCACCTCCTATACTTGGTTGAGGATACAAGCATCTATTCCAAGATGAAAGGGTGTTGAACATGCACATACTCGAGCTCCAAATTTATTGAAAATTAATGTTTTGGAGTTGTATCATTGTTGCTATAAACACTTGTCAAGGTGAATAGGACCCTCTTAGGATGCATACTTGGTTTTGTAGTTTTTTATATGTTAGGATGTATGGAACTTGGTTCACGGATTATGAAGAAGTTGATAGGATTGCTAGTGTCACATTCGAGACTCTTGTTATATGAATACTTGGATGAGGCTAAATTTTTTGGGGTAGAATGTAAACATTCCCTTGGTTGAGATTTGTAAAGGTTTGATAAGTTTATTGTTGAGGTTGCATTTGCACTTGGTTTGTTTGGATATATATTTTCAATAGAGTTTACATTTTTTTACAAAAGTATTTAAACTCATGGATCCAAAGGAAAAGGGAATGGTTAAAGGGGAGACCCAATATCAAGTTGGGATATGGCTAATGAGTGACAGAACTATATGAAAGGAATACATGAGGAGAGACATGAACATGGATCTTTGTTGAAGAAATTTGGGAAGGATTGGTTGAGGGTAATAAGCATCTACCTCATATGAGAAGCTACCTTAATATTCAAAATATACATGGGATTTAAGATGATCAAAATGATTAAGACATTGAGCATGATGTCCTTTTATAAATTTAATACCTTGAAAGAACTCTAATTCAACACCTTGAACTAGAGAGAGGAGGATCATGAGAATCCACATAACTTTCCATATTTAAAACGATTCGAACATGAATAAATTCTATTGTAGTGAAAGAGAAACCAATAATATATTCTTTGGGAAGTAATTAAGCAAAGGGTTGGAGACAAAAAAGTGGAACATTCCCTCTCATTAAAATGACAAAATATTTTGTATGGTGGGAGTAGAGGATTAACACAAGGGAAAGTTTGTGTAAGAGTTAAGGATTGAGAAGAATTCCTTAGTGGGGTCACTAAAATGTAGCATGTTGATTAGAGTGAGTCATCATTGTACTACAAGAAGGAAGGATAAACTAGAGTCAACACTTGGTTTTATGGAAAAAAAATGAAACTCTAAGAGAGAGAAAGACCGAAAGAAAACAAGGAAAAAATGTGACTAGGCTAACTCAGGTTTCAAGGTTCGTTATGTGACTTGGGAATGCAGAATAATTAGGGTTTAAAAATAAATAAACATACAGACAAGTTAAAAAAGGAAGGAAAATAAACTATGGTTAGTTTATTGGTTTCTTTCTTGACCTAATTAACCTAGATGTTGAAGATGAAAGGAGATGAAAATGAAGGAAACCACCTAGAAAAGTGTTGTAGGTGATAAAAATTCTTAGGCTAGAGTCATGCTCCATTTGAATGAACCTACACACATTATGAAACCTTCTTGCAAATTGGATTTGATCTTGATCTCTAATACAATGTGATAAAACACCTATATCTACCATATAAAATAATGAAACAATGAAGTGCTGTATGTTGACCCAAAGTGTCATTAGAAAGGTCATACCTATTTTAACTTAACTATGATGGAACTTCCCATTGATGTAGAAGGATTAAATCAACTAAGGTGTGAGAGGGTATATTTTAGGATTAAAAATAATATGAGAGAAATAATGATAACAATCACATACACCACAAGAACACACATGAACCATGCACACCATGATTTATCCGTGTTCTTGTTGTGTATGTGATTGTTATCATTATTTATCTCATATTATTTTTAATCCTAGCAAGTGGTATTAGAGCCATGGGGTAAGATTAAAACTTAAACATAATCTTAATGGGTTTTGAACAATTAGTGTGAGAATG
Source organism: Pinus albicaulis (assembly GCA_034641835.2). Classification (NCBI taxonomy): domain Eukaryota; kingdom Viridiplantae; phylum Streptophyta; class Pinopsida; order Pinales; family Pinaceae; genus Pinus; species Pinus albicaulis. Next base: position 90,949,938 of record CM076580.1, read on the forward strand.
AAAAGGGCCAAAATCCATGGCAGTGTTGAAGGTAACATAACTAAGATAACCAAGGTTGCGAACGTTGTATGAAGAGACTCGAGAAAGAGAAAATGTACACATTATGTGAAACCATCATAAAATTTCCTGTAGACCTAGATCACTATCGATTCTATGGAATTTTCCCCAAGGAATCTTAATTTTTTGTTGGTCGAAGATGAAAATTGGGCGATGAGGGGTTTCAAATTAGAAATGAGGACAAGGTATTTTTAGGTAAACTTGGCTCGGTGAGTCAAAGTTGTTTGGTCAAACAATAGTGGTTTAAGGCACATGGTTTTGCTTTCCCATGATTTCATGCCTATGGATTCCATGTGATGAAGTATTTAAAAGGTTTGGGAAGACTTGGGAAGACTTCATTTTAATGGGATTGGAGGGAGCAGTGATGGCTCACTTGGTCAGGCTGATCGAATTTGGCTAAGGGACTAATAGTTCTTATTTACTGGGTTTTCCCTTTTGGGGGGTTTTCTAGGAAAATATTGTGTGCATTATTTGTTTTTAGTCGTTGGTTAATATTTATACCATTTTCTATAGTTTTTATGCAGTATTAGAGCCCTGATTGACATGGAATCACTAATGAGAGTGGCCTAGGAGATGGACTCATTTATTTGGCTGTGGGTTTGGAGTATATAGAAATAGAGATGTTGAGGCCTCAAAAGTCCCAAGGTAGTCATAAATATCTAAATTGAGTGCATTGTCTTTAGCTCGATAATGTCTCAATATTTTATAGGGAAGAAAATAGGCTACTTAATTCCCTATACAAGGAAATTATGGGCCAATCATGTTGTGCGTTGATGGTAGTGTGAGTATTCTTACAGGAGTTAGCTATTTTTTCCCTAGATTGAGATTTACCGAGATGAAACTTGTGTGTTTTATGGTTTGTTGTTATTGTTGGTTAATTTATTTCTCTTTGGTAATTTTAACTGCCTACAACAATACAAATGCATTAGGACAAGACAAAAAACCTACAAGGATGAAACCTAGTCAAAAGAAGGAGGCTTCTATAGAAGTCATGGAGATGATACTAAAAATAAACCCAACATTGTAAAGGAGGTAGATTAATATTTGAAGCTAATTCGATAGCATAATTGCAATATAATTGAAATAGGAGAAGAGTTTTGAAGGTACTTTACAAATAAGAGAGGACCACTATAAGTAGAAAGGAAAAAATATCAAGGTATAAGTGAACGTTGAATTATGGGATCAAAGGTCTATACTATAGATATTTTTTTTAAATGTTACTCTAAATTATGTGTAATATGACATTAGTACAACCTAAGGCCATTAAGGAACAAAATGAAACATCCTAATCAACTGTGGTTTAGGTAAGGGGATTGAAGCCTTAGTTTTAAACCAAAGAATGGGAAAATATCTCACTAAGTACCCTATAGGGTATAATAAAGTAAATCTAGTGACCAAGGATCAAAGGAAATGGGTAAGCACATAGTGAACCCCACTTAAGTTCTAAGCATTAAAAAGTGATGGTGCATCTATGCTAGGTCAAGGTGACTTGATAGAAAGTGATCAAGCACATGAAAGCTTTCATAATGAAGGATGATATCTAACTAAATCATCATCAACAAGGTCGTGTAGAAAAATTCCACATAAGTAGGTCAGATTATTATAACTATAAGTGAATAGGTGTATCTGAGTACTAGATAAATAAATTCATACATGGTGGACTTTTTGTAGTTAGGCTGTTGGCCAGGATCCATATTTATGTTAAGAGTAGAGTTCTTCAACCAATATTAGAAAACCATTAGATGACCTCCTTGTTTAAAAACAAAACCAATGGGAACATGAGAACAACTAGAAAATAGAAGCAATGATGTAGAGGTACTGTTAACATGAGGACTTAAAAATATAGTGTTGTACTTGGAAGGGTTAAAATCATTCTACATCATAGCTAGAGTGCTTGGATGAAATGAGTTTAGGATATATTTTTATAAAATAGGACAAGGAAATGGAATATTGTTATGTGTATGGAGTTTTATTTAAGTGTGACTTATACTTAGGTTTGGAAATAGCTGAGGGAATAGAATAACATGCGAGAAACTAACAACATACAAGAATAAAAAATTCCATTAAATGGGGGAATACATGGGAGGATGATGTTATATGAATTGTAGTTGAAATACTCTCATGCTTGCCATGTAGTGGAGTTGAAATACTCTCATGCACCTTAATTGTGCGACCAACTTGAAAAAGTAGGAGTGAAGTATATGCTTGGAAAATTGAAGGTAAGTGAAAGAAATATAGTTGAGGTTGTGTTCACTCATGGCATTCTTCATGCATGATGGTTTTTACAAGAGTAGGGTTATAGGGAGAAAAATCTATTGGAGTATGAATTATAAGCATGTGCATGTGCAAGAGGTGTGGAAAATTATGTTAGCGGAGAGGTAGAAAAAGTCAAACGAGATGAAGCCTATTTAATGTATCCTTGTGTTTGTTGTAGGATTGAATACAATGTTTAGATCATGGCCTATTATTTTACTACGAAATTATTGTTGCTACTATGAAAATCCCTACTATTGTTCAACATATTCTTGTTGTTGATTTTCAATAATAGGCCTTATTCTCTTGCATTTGTTTGACCAAGACTTGGGAAATATTGGAATTGTAACAAGGTGTTGATTAAGTATAAATTTTACGAAGTGTTTGGACTTGGGAGATGTTGGAATAGATAGGGTTTTACATTCAAACTAGTTATGTACGAGATACATGAAAAATGAAGAAAAATAAGAGGGTCTAAATTGATCCATAAACTGCCATGGATATTCCATTAGACAATTCATCACAACAAATATGATAATATTATATTAAAAATATGAGATTCTACACTATTACATTTTTATTAAACTCTAAGATGTGTAGATTTAACTGTAATTAGTGCATGCATGCGAATATAAATTATGAAAAAAATTAGAGAATGCCAAAATAAGCTCACACACACATAAGACACAAGATATTCTCTATGAGAAACCATTTAAGGAGAAAACCCAACTGGAAGGTGAGGTCGCTTCGCTATCTTTCTCCATCTGGAAATATGGTTGCAGGTATAAAGAAGTAATGCATGTGGCCCGTGGGCTGCTACAATGCACATATAATCTCTATGTTCTCTACCTCCTATCTCTCCTGGCTAGCTTTGCTCAACTATGGAACAAAATTCTCTCGAAAGAGTGGAATGCCTCTTCCTCCTAGTGGCTCAGTTATAACATAGCCCAATAACCTACTAGTGGTTAATTTCGACTACATCAACTCTTAACTGTAGTTACAAAATAGACTCTTACAAAGTATTTTACATAAAAAACATGTGGATAGCCCATTTTCCATGAATAATTGGGGTTGACGCGGTATCCTCCCAAACTATAGGTGTGAAAACAAGAAGGTCAACTTCTAAGTGGTATAACTTTTGCATACAGACTCTGATTAATGCGATTCTTGCGCCATTAGAAATTTATCTGTGTGTAGAATAGAATGAAAATGTGCATAATTATGGGGAAAATTTTTACCCCAAAAAACATCATTTTAAGCCTCAAAACATTCCCAAAAGGTTTCAGACCCCATTTTTCCAAACTGGGTCCCACTAGTAAAAATGGTCCCATGAGCCGATTCCTTCACTTTTTCCACTCCAAATGCATCGATATGGATAAAAAATAATATAATGATCCAATCCAGATCACACCTCACCATTTTGGGAGGCTTTTGATACCCAAAATATTTTATTGAATGAAGTGAGGAAATTTTTCCTCCACCTTCTCTCTGGTGTACCATTTAGCTTTGCCTGGAAGTTGTCCCTTCAACCCAATCTGCCAAAGGCCTTGCTACCCCTATCTTGTAGTTATGGACCTCTTCTACAAAAATATATCTTTTATCAAATTTTATTGGGCATCTGGTGTCAAATCCTCCACAAAAGGTAGGACCTGTTCCTCTTCCTGATCTAGCATGGAAGGCTCATAGAGTTTAAAATTCTCCACATTCATAACTGAGTAAATGTGCATATATGGTAGTAAACTGAGTCAATAGGAATTATCACCCACCTTTTCCAGTATCTCAAAGGGACCATACCTTAGAGACTTGATTTTCTTACTGGGCCCCTGCAACCTCTCCTTGTTCAACTGTAACCATACTTTGTATCCCACCTTAAATGACTTCTCTATTATGTGTTGATCATGCATGGCCTTATACTTATCCTGTGACTTCGACAGTGTTTATTGTACCTGTAGATGGATATGCATGATATTTTCTATAAAATTTTCATCCCTTAAAGCATCTCCTGTAAGATCTTCCCTCACTTCTCCTTGCTACCCATATGAAATATCCAAAGGTGAAGGTGACAAATATCCAAAACAAGTGTCAAATGGGGTATTTCCTATAGAAGTGTGGATTGCTCTGTTATAAGAATGTTGTATATATACCAGATTTTCATCCCAGGTATTTGGATGCTTCTGGTTGTATCCCCTCAGAAGTTGCACCAAATTCCTGTTGACTACTTCTGTCTACCCATCTCTATGTGAATGTAATGTTGTAGATATATTCAACTTCATGTCCATATTCTCCTACAATGTAGTCCAAAATGAAATGAGAAATCTTGTATCCTTGTCTAAAATGATGCTCCTTGGTATCTCAAAGTGCACCCAGACATGTCCAAAGAACAAGTTTGCTACTTCTTGTCCGTTGATGGTCTTTTTACAGGGCATCAAAATACACATCTTGCTGAACCTGTCAACTACCATGAACATGTAGTCATGTACCTTCTTGGTTGTCACTAACCCTCCCAAAAAGTCCATGGAAATTCTTTCCCAAGGATGAGTAGGTACAGGTAAGGGATGATATAGACCATGTTTCCTATTTCTAGGCTTGCTAGTACAACAAATCATGATTTTTCTTATGAAACTAGCTACCTACTCTTGCATCTTGGGCCAATACACATACATCTGCAAGTTAGCCACCATCTTCCCTACACCAAAATGCCTTGCAAATTTGGAGGTGTGAGCCTCTCTAATCAACTACAATCACTCACCTTTAGGAAGACATAGGTTATCCAACCTGTAGAGTAACCCATCTTGGAGATGGTAGTCAACGGTGTTGTCACCATCGTGCACATGATTCTGACTCTGCAACTTCTAATAAACCTCCTTGAAGTCTTCATCCTATGAATATGTCTCTCTGTATTCATCATGGGTGAATGGCTCCATGTGCATAAGATTCCCCAAAGTTGTAACCTTTGATGTGGGTGGCCTTGACAACATGTCGGCCAACTTGTTTGTGCTTCCCTTCTTATACTTGATCACCAAATGAAATTTCTATAGAAACCCCATCCACTTGAAGTGTATGGTCCGCTGTAGCTTACTTTGGGCTTGCAAGTACTATAGAAACTAGTGATCTATGTGGATTATTGTCTCCTTTCCCATCAGATAATGCTTCCACTTCTTCAAAACCTACACCATGGCATAAAGCTCCTTATCGTAAGTAGGGTAGTTAAGAACTGCCCCATGAAAAACTTAAAAATGGTAACATACATTCCTTCCTCCCTACATCAAGATAAATCCTATTGAAATTTGCAACAAGAACCAATGAAATTGGCATCCAGAAATAAAATACAGAAAATGGCACCTAGAACTAGCTACCATGTGAGGCTTTTGATTTAATTATCCCTTAATTAAATTGAAATTAAATTGTAATTTCATCTCATAACAACTTTTATCAGTTAACTAAGTGAGATAGACTTAGTTAGCTCAAGAATTTTGAGTTGAGGGTCAAAGGTGAGGCATATAGAGTGATTATATTATTTTCAGGGTCCAATTGCAATTGTAGCACCAGTGTGGTGTGGGTGTAATCAGTTAACTCAAATTAATTGAGTTAAAATCAATTTAACTAGTTCTAACTGAGTGATGAGCTAGTGAGAGGTCAAGTGAATTAAATTAGATTTAATTCACAAGTAGTGATCTACCAAGTAATTGATGATTCACTATTAATAGCTGCATGCATGTCGATTCTGATGATGACCCAGTTGAGACAGAGGTTAAAGGGAAGATAAATATTAGTTGTATTATTAGTGAATTGCCCGAGCACAATTATAAAGTCATAGGAAGGATCTACAGGGAGGATTAATTGCCTAGGGATTGAGTGAGAAAGGCTAGGCTAAGAAGGGGCTGAGAATTGACTAAGTGTTGGTCAATTTTGGTTGAGAATTGCTAGTCAGTTTTGAGCAAGATCAGAGTGAGACGATCGATAGAGTGTAGGATTTTCTTGGTTTGAGAAAGAATTGTATTGTTTCATGATTATTTGACTATGTAAAATATATGATAGAGGGGTTTTGAGTAGGTAATTTCCATATATACATCTTGTGTTGTGTGATTGATAATTTCCTTTCTCTTACTTGCATGTGATTGAGCGATAATGTTTTATATTCCGCAAATATAGTAGAAGGATTCAATATCTTGTTTTAGTACATTACATGATCGGATTGAATCCATTTATATAGAGTTTATATATAATTTATAGATGGTATCAGAGCTGTGTTATAGATTTTCTACATGGTATCAGAGTGCCAAGAATCACAATAGAAGATAAGAAATTGAGTTTGCCTTTAGCAGTTTCAAATTTGAAGATTTATTCTTCAGGGTCCAACAAAAGATCAAGATGTATTTCAATGGCTCGAGACTCGAATATGCACTTGAGGGAAATTTGAATTATATTGCATGGAAGGACATGATGGAGACAATGTTGGAGGACAACGGGTTGAAGGAATTCATAGATACTGATATTCCCAAGCCTGAAGCAGAAGATTCCCAACTTCTTGATGCATGGCAGAGGAAGGTAGCAAAGGCGAGAAGGATCCTTTTAGAGGGAGTTCAAGATCATATTGTCTCGAGTATCCATAGGAATGAGATTTCATATGATATGTGGAATGCCTTGACATATCTGTTTCAGAATAACATCGACCAAAGGAAGTTGGAGCTGAAGGACAAGCTTAGAAAGATCAAGAAGGAGGAGGGCGAGACATTACCAACATACTTGGCGAAGTTCACTCAATGTCGAGACGAGCTTGGAAGTGTTGGTATGACTGTATTCGATGATGACTTGGTGAGCCTAGAACTTCTAGGCCTTCCCAAGAGCTGGCATAGTTACCAAGACTTTGTGAATGGGAGGGAGAAGGTACCAAATTGGGAGCGACTATGGTCAGATTTGGTAATAGAAGAGATAAAGCGGTGCACTAGAGACGGGACCTCCAACAACAATAAATAAGAAGATTGTGCATTAGTGGGAAAAAAAAAAGGCCAAGTGAAAGAAATTCCAAGGCGAAGAGGGCAAGAGAGACTTGTCCAAGATCAAATGTTTTCATTGTCATGGGCATGGGCACTATGATTCGAATTGTCCACAGAAGAAGGCAAGCAAGAAAGAGCCTGCAGTTGCAGTGGGTGAAGCATTGGATTCAAAATTTTAGCTTGATTTTACTCTAATTTCATGCATGGACAACAATGTAATGGGATGCATGTGGTATCTAGACATTGGTGCCTCATTCCATATGAAAAGGAATGAATATCTCTTCAGTGAATTGGAGGAGAAGGACCTCTAGCATAACATAGAGTTTGGAGATGATGAGAGGTATAGCGTGACCAACATAGGTACATGTACCTTTCATAGGGAGTATGGATCCCCTCTCAGACTAGCATATGTTTTGTATGTCCCAAGCCTAAGGAAGAATCTTGTCTCCAAAGCGGCATTGGAAGACCGTGGTTATGAGGCGATGTTTAGAAAAGGAAAGGTGTTCCTTAAACACATAGCCATGGGACATGTGAAGCAGGTCAGTTCAAGAGTCAAGAACTTGTATGCTCTCAAGGTTGAGGATGCATGCAAATATTTGAGGAGCAAAGCAGTGGTTAATGACTTGGTGGTTGAGAGGGAGCAATTTTCTCTCAACATGCAGCCTTAGAAGTAGTCTCAAAAGGATGTGGAGCAACCACAATTGGAGAAGCAAAGAGGAGATCGAGTGGAAGAGTCCACTCAAGCAGAGACCTCCAGAAGGGGGAAATTTTGAGCTAGAAAGGCAGAGGGAGTACATGCAACTATACCTCCAGGTGTGAGGTGGGGCGATGTACATAATTAATCCAAAGAGGAAATCTGGGCAGAGTCCATTGAGATGGTGTGTCTCATGGATCAAACCTGGCTTCAAGGAGCTCACAATATATTCATAGCAGGAAGGATCAGTTAGATTGATGCAGTTAGATGTCAGGAGGACAAAAACCAGAGTAACAGATGTCAGATACTGGAGCGCAGATCAGAGTTGGCAATAGTGCATAGTGCATGGATGCAGATGTAAATAGTAGCATAGAGAGTCAAGTAGACATGTGCAGTAGGATCCAGCAGTCAGAAGACTCTGATGACAAATGCATTATATTGATTTAGTTGTTTGGATGCTATTCAGTTTCAGGAGAGTTGCATGTGAGAACAACACTAGAGAAGTGTTGCATGCAAGAACATTCTAAAGGTACCAGATCAGGATAGATTGATTCCTTTCTTATTGAGAGGGAGTGTTGAAATTTACAACAAGAAATAGTGAAATTGGCATCCAGAAACAAAATCCAGAAAATGGCACCCATAAATGGCTACCATGTGAGGCTTTTGATTTAATTATCCTTTAAATAAATTTAAATTTAATTGTAATTTCATCTCATAACAACTTGTATCAGTTAACTAAGTGAGATAGACCTAGTTAGCTCAATAATTTCGAGTTGAGGGTCAAAGGTGAGGCATGTAGAGTGATTCTATTATTTTCAGGGTCCAGTTGCAGTTGTAGCGCTAGTGTGGTTTGAGTGTAATCATTTAACTCAAATTAATTGAGTTAAAATTGGTTTAACTAGTTCTAACTTAGTGATGAGCTAGTGAGAGTTCAAGTGAATTAAATTAGATTTAATTCACAAGAAGTGATTTACCAAGTAACTGATGATTCACTATTAATAGTTGTGTGCATGTCAATTCTGATGACGACCCAGTTGAGACAGAGGTTAAAGGGAAGATAACTATCAGTTGTATTATTAGCGAATTGCGCGAGTGCAATTATAAAGTCAGAGGAAGGCTCCATAGGGATTGCGCAGTCAAGGAAGGTTGATTATCCTATTTAATAGGGATTAATTGCCTAGAGATTGCACGAGCAAGGCTAGGCTAAGAAGGGGATGATAATTGGATAAGTGTTGGTCAATTTTTCCTGAGAATTTCTAGTCATTTTTGAGCAGGATCCAAGTGAGACGATCGATAGAGTGTATGATTTTCTCAGTGTGAGAAAGAGTTGTACTGTTTCATGATTATTTGACTATGTACAATATATTATAGAGGGGTTTTGAGTAGGTGATTTCCCTAGATACATCTTGTGTTGTGTGATTGATAATTTCCTTTCTCTTACTTGCATGTGATTGAGAGATCGTTTTTTAGATTCTGCAAATATAGTAGAAGGGTTCAGTATCTTGTTTTAGTACATTATGTGTTCGGATTGAATCCATTGATATAGAGTTTCTATATAATTTCTACAACTCCCATAATACAGCCACTCGCATTTGTCTCCACTTCGAAAGGTCACTTCAAGTTTGGTAATTCCAAAAATAGTGCTTGACTAATATTCTTCTTTAACTCCCCGAAAGCCCTTTGCTGACCTTTTCCCGACTAAAAAATCTTACCACTTGTTGTTATGGCATGGAGCAGTGCTCCTACCACTAAAAATGAGGCTATGAATTTCCTCAGGTACTGTGCTGGCCCAATGAAACCCCCAACCTCAGAAACATTAGTAGACACCAACCATTTCATGATGGCCTTCCTCTTGAAGGATATATATTTAGCTCTCCTCCACCGATCACATACCCCAGATACACCAAATAATGTTGCACAAACTCACACTTCTTGAGATTTTCTAGCAGCTAGTGCTTCTTCAATGTTTCCAACACCCGCGTTAAACGTGGCATATCCTCCTCCTAGGTAGCACTGTATACTAGTATATCATCAAAATAGAAAATAAAAAATGAATCTATAAAAGGGCGCAATATATCATTCATTAGTCTCATACATGTAGCTGGTGCATTGCATAGGCTAAATGGCATGACTAACCACTCATACAAACCTTGCCTAGTTTTGAAGGCAGTCTTACATGTATCTTTTTCTTTGACTCGAACCTGGTGATATCCAGACTTCAAGTCCAACTTGGTGAAGTACTTTTCTTGCTGCAAATGATCTAGCAGATCATCTATCTTGGGCAGGGGGTATCTATTCTTATGCATGATTTTATTCAATGCCCTGTAATCCATACACATCCACCAAGTCCCACCCTTCTTTGGAACAATGATGATGGGTGGCCCACATGGTGATGTATTTGGTTGAATGACTGTCTTGTTCTAGTAGCCACTGCAACTGTTTCTTCACCTCACTTTCTTCTATAACAGAATTTTTGTACAACCCAATATTTGGCAACGGGGAGTCTGGCAATAGCTGGATCTCATGCTCCACTTCTCTCTTAGGTGGTAACCCTTTAGGCTCTCAGAACACATCCTTGCATGCATGTAACAACTCCTCCAATTGTTGTTTTTGTTTCTTAGTACACCCCTCTAGAGATTCCTTTCCTCTTATTGAATCCTCTTTAGTCTAACCTTCTCATAAAAACAAAAAAACATACTTCTTGCTAGAATTGATCAATTTCTTGGCTTGATTGGCACTTACCATTGAAATTTTCTACTTGCCTTTGTGTGTGTTAATGATGAAAATTTTTTCATCCTTGATAAGCCGGTACTGATTGGATTTCATCATGATTATTTCATCTTGTACGTAAATGTATGGAGTCACTCCCAAATACGACTTTGCATACATCTAGAGGAACCACATCTAGATCTACTTCATCAATAAAATCAACACTGATAGAAAATCTAGTTCTACATTGTTTTTTTTACCTTTAGCTCTGCATCCTTATTTACCCATCCCAATGGGTATGGGTTTGGATGGTCACGAATTTCCAGCCCCAAATTCTTGACCAACTCTACTGCAATGAGATTCACTTGTGATTTTGACTTAAATAGAACATCAATCTTTATCTTCTTGACTCGTATCTTTATATGGAAGATTTTGGTCATTTATTTCTCTTCTTGTTGCTGAAGGATAATCAGATTCACCTCCTTCTGTACTGATGTACAAATGATCTTCTCATTCACATACGAGTTGCTTTCAAATTTGTTGATCGAGTCAGTGGCCATGAGATTCCTCTTCTTTTTATCTTTCTTCTTGTTCTTTGGGTTTAGCTCTGGATGCAACTTCCAACACTTCTCCTCTTTATGGCCATTAATGTTGCAATGGTTGTAGTGGTTGCTAGGATCTTTGAACTGATGTGTTGTGGCTATCTTCTTTTTATATTCCCCCCCCTTTTACTTCTTCTTACCCTCCTTATAAGTGTCCTGTTTCTCCTTTTGCTTCGATCCACTTGATTGTGCTCTTTTCAAGCCTATGTTATCAAGGTACTGTGCCTGTACACAAGCCCTGTCCATCGATTTTGGCTTGAAAAACATCACTTACTCACACAGATAGTGGTTTAGAGCCCCCAAATAATTGAATAGTACATATGGGTTCTTTGGAGAGATACCCAACATTATAGAAATATTTCTAAATTCTATGGTGTACTCTTGCACACTTTGGCCCGAATTTTTCTGAAGTAGTGCCATCGGATCCACTAGTCCACCACGTACCCAATGGGATAAAAATGTGACTTAATGAGGGTTTTTAAATAATCCCACTTAGTAACAGGAGGTTCTCCCTCAAACCCGAGGGTTTCCGTGTGGCTCTCCCACCAAGTCAGCACATGGCCCTGCTATTTTAGCCGCGCAAATGAGATATTTTTCCCTTCCTCAATTTGATGGACACTAAAATAAAGTTCCAGTTGCTGCAACCAATGGCTTAGCTTCAGAGCATCAATATAGCCGTGGTATGACTTGATATAAACTTTTTCTTCCAGTTTAAACAAGGACTGCGAATGATTCACGACACTCGAACTGGGTTGATTTTTTTCGGGCTCTTTCTTTGGCTACTTTATTTCTCCCTGATCTTTTGTTCCTTTTTTTGATTTTTTCTCTCTATTTGAACCCCTGTCTTCTCCAAATATCCCCAAATTATTTCTTAGGGCCACCATGAGGAGGTTTACATTTCAATTTATATCCACGACTTTTTGTTCGACGCGAAAACATCCTTTATCTTAGGACTCTGGGTTATTTATGGTTAATCTATACTTATGATAAAGTTTTTGTGAGTTTTAATATGCCCAGCCAGTCTGCATTGCTAGGTGGGTTATGTGTATTGATGGTTGACTGGACTCCCTCGGATCACTAATGAAATCACTACCATCACTCTCTTGGCTATGAAGTTGCATAATATGCAACATTTTGATGAATACTTCAATGAGTATCTACATCGGCTCCATTCTCTATCTCCAGATTTAATACTTGAGCCTAAATGGAAAGAGATTTTTGTGTCCTCTCTTCCTCATTGGGTTTCTTCGGCTATTGTGAATAAGCTCCCTGGCAATATGGGAGATTATAAGTTTGGTGTTATCAGACAGGCTGTTAAAGTTGTCATTGTAGAACTTTGCTCTCAGATGAAAATTTCCTGTGCTGCTACCAATCCGAAAAAACCTCATGGTTATCAACACCTCTGTAAGCAGTGGCATCTTGGCAAAGCTGGCAATTCAGAGGGGCGTAGATGACATCGCAAACACAAATATAAGCATACCAAAAAGAATTCCCAGCATTCCCAGAAAAAACATTTCAAAAGAAAGCCCTATAAGCATACATAAATGTTTTCAAAAGACAAAGAAATTATCTGTTACAACTGCAATGAAAAATGACATACCTCCAATAATTGTCCTAAGAAAAAGAAAGACAAAGGGAAGAAGAAAGTTTCATATAGAAATAAAAAAGGCAAAGTAAATTTCTTTGATCTTCCTAGCAGTTGTGATGAACTTCTGACATCTGAATCTGATTCAGATAATGATTTGAACATTGTATATTCTGATGAATCATTTGATGAAGAAATTTGCAAAGATCCTCACTGTACTGAATGCAGAGAATGCGATTGCAGTGATCCAGATATTTGCAGTTGCAATACTGTAAATATGATGAAGACAGATGGAGATGAAGATGAAACAAGCAGGAATTACTTTACGCAGATGATAGTTGCTACTGATCCTCAAATTAAGGAAATGTACAAGACACTTTTGATGAATCATTTGAAGTAGTCTCCTTCGAAACCAAAGGATCAGCCAAATAAAGGGTATGTTCCTCCAGCATCTTTATTCTCAGTTGAAGCTCTAACTAGGCAATTTAGAAATGAAGATTTTGGTGAAGATTTGCCACAGACATTGCCTAGCATTCATCAAGCAATCAAAGAGCTTAGAAAAACTGTGAAAGAAAATAAAAGGTTATGCCTAGAAAACCATAGAGAATTAAATGTGAAATTTATGGGCATAAATCAAGCTTCCACATCACAGAATCCTATTATGTCTGGTAAGGTTGAGAATTGGACATTTCATGGTAATCCTATCTCAGAACAAATTAATAGACCAGATAAAAATATTGAGAGAGAAGATTCTGATGATGACACAGAAAGAACTGGTTTGGGATGCAATATATTTAACAGAGATGTTATGTATTGCATCAAGATGAAGGTAAGAATCGGATCACAGTATGAGTATTGGAAAGTTTTGATGGATAATAATACTGTTGTAAGCACTCATTTAAGAAGACCTACATCATGCCCTAGAGTCACTACTGCAAGCGGTGACATTACAACAGTATCAGAGGTTGAAGTAGATGTATTTCTAACAGATGAAATAGGAGTACACCTTGTTTGTCCTATTGTTCCAGGTATGGATTGTGCAATGTATCTTGGAACGCCATTCTTTCAGAACTTCGAGAAGCATGGCGCAAAGTTGGATTAGGCAAGTCAAAGGTATGGATACTTTGTGAGCTTGCATAACAAAGAAATATTCTTTCCTTTTATTAATTCCAACTCACCTAATAGACTGAAAAGGATTGAAAGAATGGAGAATCTCCTTGCAAAGATGGAAGCAAAAAAGGAGATTTTGAAAACAGAAGAATTGTTGGATAATGGAAAATATGCCAGAGAGATAGCAGAAATCACTGCTAAATTCAAAGAATGTTGCTCAGATGATCCGAATGCATTCTGGCATATTAAAAAACAAGAAGTTGAATTGCCACTAAAGAAAGATTTCAGTGGTAAACTAAGAAGGTCAGCAACAATCCCCATGAATGCAGAACAAATGAAGCTATGCAGAGAAGAGATCAAGGATTTGTTGCAGAAAGGATTGATCAGAAAAAGCAAGAGCCCTATTGCTTGCTTTGCATTTTATGTGAATAAACATTCAGAGATTGCCAGAGGTAAGCCAAGGTTAGTCGTAAATTATAAGCCTCTGAATAATATTCTTGATTATGATGCTTATCCTCTTCCTAAACCTTCAATGATACTTGCTCAAATTTCAAAGTCCAAGATCTTTTCAAAATTCGATCTTAAGTCAGGATTTTGGCAAGTAGGCATTAAAGAAGAAGATAAGTGGAAAACAGCCTTTTCTGTCCCACAGGGTCATTATGAATGGAATATCATGCCCTTCGGCTTGATAAATGCACCCTCTGCATTTCAAAGGATAATGGATGAAACCTTTGAAGGGATGGATGAATTTTTGAAGAAATATATTGATGATATTTTAATTCACTCAGTAAATATTCCTGAACGCATTAAACATCTCAGGATATTTTTGAGGAGAGTCAAAGAAATGGGTATAGTTTTGTCTGAGTCAAAAATGAAACTTTTCAGATCAATGATTGATTTCTTGGGATATAACATTCAATATGGATCTTATGGAGTAATTCAAAGAAGTCTCAATTTTGTTGATCATTTTCCTGATAAAATCCTAGACAAAACCCAACTTCAGAGATTCTTGGGTAGTCTTAACTACATTTCTAAATTTTTGCAACACTGTGCTCATGACAGAAAATTGTTGAATCAAAGATTGCAGAAAGATCCCATTCCTTGGAATAAGGAATGCACTGAAGCAGTTCGCAGAATCAAAGAAAGAGTCAGGAAAATTCAGCCACTCTCTCCAATACAAGAAGATTGGGAGAAAGTAATAATGACTGATGCTAGCAAGATTGGATGGGGTGCAGTTCTGTGCCAAGTCAATCCAGGTAATAAAAAAGATATTGAAATCTGTCAATATGCATCAGGTTTGTGGTCCAAGAATCAATTGAATTGGGCTAGTTAGAAAAAGGAACTTAGGGTTGTATGCTTAGGCATAGCTAAGTTCAAAGATTTTATTATTTATACCAAATTCACAGTCAAAACAGAGTGCAAAGCATTACAATATGCTATTCGAAATGTGAATTTGAGGATGCAGCCATGGTTCGTTGGGTTATGCAGT
This sequence comes from Pinus albicaulis, assembly GCA_034641835.2. NCBI lineage: Eukaryota > Viridiplantae > Streptophyta > Pinopsida > Pinales > Pinaceae > Pinus > Pinus albicaulis. The sequence continues at coordinate 90,965,434 of CM076580.1, forward strand.
TGAGCCAATATAATTTTGATATTGAATTTGTTGAAGGAAAGAAGAATAGCTTTGCTGATATGTTGAGCAGGGAATTCTTAACAAATAATTCCATACTTTCTCTTTCCTGCAATTTTATCAGAAGAAATGAAGAAAGTGTTCAAATTGAAACACCAAGTGGATGGATTACTTATGAATATGAAACACATCTAATGGATCATGATGAAGCCTGGTTTCCTATCAAAGAAATCCGACATAGAGATGGCATTCCATATTTATGGAACGAGAGATTGCAGTCTGAAATGAACAGAGAAGCAGAGGAGGCATTGGACTATTTAGTCCATATAGGAAGTATTTCTTATATTTTGGAAAGTCTTGATGATGATGAAGATGAAATACAAAGTTGTGAAATCACTATCAGGAGATTTGACAATTGTAATCATAGACAAGATTTTGATCCAGACCGCCAGAGAGAATGCTTCTACACAGGTATGAATATGCAAAATTACGCCTCTAACCTTTTTTATTCTATGTAGTTCTCTTTCATCTTTGAAGGTTGGTCCGTAGAACAAATGGAAAGAGAAGACCCCACTCCCGATTGGTTTTTAGACTGGTGGAAAATATACGGGCTATCAGCTTTGATCACTAAGCCGTATTCTTTAAGCATGCTAAAGATCTATGGCTTTAGTGAACCTCGTGCTCATCAGTCAGGCATCTTTTACAAATCAGTACAACATATTGCCGACATAGAGGACCTCCATTTCTATCATGGAGTTAAAAGATGTGGCCATGTATGCTGGTTCGTCACGAATATCTACAAAGTAAGATTGATCAGTACAAATTATGATGACAGCCAGCCAGATTATGAAGATTTTCATGAAAGAGTAAATCCAGAACAAAATCCTTTCGAAAATCTAAACTTTCTTACCCCACCTGACAACAATCCTTATCATCAGTGGGAATCAGAAAAAGAAGTCCGTGTTCAGTACTTTTCAAATCACTTGATTGAAAGGTTCAGGCATCTGCACTATACACATCCTCAGATTGAACACTATGTTTTGTAGTCTTTCCAACCGACGTTGGTGTTGGACAGGTTTCCGTGGGATTCCCTGGCCCAAATATCTCCACTGTGTAAGATATCTTGTACAATTATTTATTCAACTAAGCTTCCGTGGGTTCTCCTTGAAGAATCTCCACTGTGTAAAATTTTTCGTACCCAATATGTTGTGTCATGAGATAACTTTGGATTCGGTCCCCACATGCCAGAAGGCTTTCCGTATGGAATAGGGACGAGATAATATGAGTTGTCCACTCATACCCGGATCCAAGGCGCACTCTCATATATTCATCCTTAGATTTATTTTTCTTTTGTCTGGAATCTAGGGCCACAACAGTCTATCTCAGTAGGGATTGCACCCATTGTAATTTATTCCGCTGCATAAGATGAATAAAATTTCTTGCACCTGTGCACCCATGTGTTGATCCTATAAATGGTATCAGAGCCAAGTTGTTGTTTGAGTGAGGTGATTTGCTGAGTAATCCTTTGTTGTTGAAAATATATTGTTTGAGTGGAGCGCTAGATAGTTTTCTTGATGTCATGAATAGAGTTTACAACCTGTGTTGCCGCAGAAGGCGTTGAAGGCGTTGAAGACGTTCAACTAGAACTTGTGTGTGGAAGCCGCAATCTCTCAGCTAAGTGATTTCCCAAATACCTCTTGATAACTTGCTCTCTTATTGTTTGCAATACTCTCTGTGCAATGGATTCATCTTCTCACTCTATGGGTTGTTTTGGTTCTAAACACTTTGATGATTTACAAAATGAAGAACAGTTACGCTCTGGTTTAGAGTCTCTTTGTGTTACTCCCAAAGCTCCCACAAATTCTGCATGTTTAAATTTAGAAGAAACAAACCCTTCTGAAGCACAGAAACTTCCCAATGTTTCTCCTTCTGATATATATAAAGGTATTTCTCCTTTTCAATTTAAAGCTTTGAGCCAGATCAAAATCACAGAAAATTCTATTCGCACCGAATTGAATTTAAATGCCATGATGACTGTTCCTTTGTTAGAACAGAAACATATTCAAGCTACTCTAAAGTCTAGTTATAAGTATGTCCATCTGGGGATGGTGAGACTAGGTCTAAATTCTCTCCACAGAAAAGGTCAAAAGACATTTGTTTTCTCGGCCTTGCTTGATAATCGATGGACATCCTTCACAAAAGCCCTCATTGGTGGAATTGAGACTACCTTGTCTGATGGCCCTGTCCAATATGATGTTGTCCTAGATTTTTTTGTTGCCCTTGATGATCCAAACATTCTGAAATGTCTCACTTTGGGTGTTCAAACCCAAGTATATGAAGATTTTGACACCAAGTCCAAAAATTTGACTATTTTTTATATTACTTGTGTTCGGTTTTATAACACAACTATTCTCGCTGTATTGCATGCTCCTGAACAAGGATCTGGTATTGTCACATTAATCCAGTATGATTCTACCTGCAATCCCGTTTCCCCAGTATCAGTCTCCCAGAGATCACTTACTCCTCCAGATGAATGGGTAACTAATTGGAAACGCAATACCAGAAAGCCAATTGCAATTGCCCAATCTATTATCTCTGAGTCTGATGACCAATTTGTCACTAGATTTCCAAGAAGATGCACATTTGAGCATGGTCAATATTTTACCTCCTCCTTGGTTCCAACTCTTTCAAAAACTCATTCCACATCTTCAAAGGAACCTATGGTCTTAGTAGATCCAGATATTTATGATAAATTAAAAGCATGGTTTGCCGAGCCTCCTATGATTTCTCCTATGGCATCTGTACAATATGTAAATCCTCCAGTTTTAGCATCAGTTTGTGATCATCCGCATTGTTCAAAAACAAATTTTCAATTCTCCATAGATCCTCCTCAGCCTCATGGAGAATCATCTGATCAATCCCGGAGAATAAATATGATTAAGTTTGTTCCTTCTTCAGATTCTTCAGAAAAAACTTACAAGCAAGTTACATTTTTCAATATACATGAAAATCTCCTTGTACAGTCTGTTTCACCGACTACATCTCATGGTTTAGGTTTTGTTGATCCTTCATCTATTCCTTCTTACAGACGAAATCCAATTGATAAAATTCCAAAGTCTGTTGAAATTCCTTCTGATTCAGAAATTATTGCATTTCTGAAAATATTCAAAGGTATAGGTCCTTATGATCCAGAAGACCCTTGGAAAAAGAAGATGTTCAACTAGGACATCTACACTCATGAAAAGGAACATTTGTACATACAAGAAGTAAAACTTCTGGATAAGAAGGATAGGAAATAATTTAATTGTCAAAATGATTCTGAATGGAAAGCTTGGATGCAAACTAACAACCAGTGGATATCATTCTATGAATGGTACTATCCTACAATAAATCAAATTAAAGACTCTTTGATCAAACAGTTCCGAAATGAAGCCAAACAAAAAAGGATCAAACAGTCTGATGAATATGTTGATTCTCGATTGGAACAACATTCTGTTGTTATTCCATCTCCATTACAATTGCCAGTATTTTCTCCTAAAATACAGTCTATGCTATCCAAGCCCAATTTGCCTAATTCCTTGATAGTAGTTAGAACTAAAGGGGAAAATTTGATTAAAGAAGTTTGCTTGCGGTTTAATGTAAATATGATAAGAACTGGAGCACCCAGCAAGCATAAATGGGAACTTCTTGATGGTTCAATGCTAGAAACAGATACAGAATTTCCTCCTTGGAGAAATTTTGTAATTAGACAACAAGATGGCAAGATGTACAAGTTACTTCCATCTCATGTTGATGAATCATCATTATCTGTAAGGGAATCAATTGCTGCAACCAACTGGACGAATTTGGCAATCTCCAGTTTGGAAAAATATTTGAAGAAAGAATTCTCCTCTCTTAATGAAGCCAACTCTGAGATGAAATTGATGATTGGCAGAGTCTTGCAAAAACAAGACTATAATACTACTTGTCTGAATGAGAGTATCAAGGTACTCACAGAGAATGATCAGGCTATTGCCCAAAGTCTTGATAGACTTACCCTAACCACAGACAAGAAGATCCATGAAGCTGCAGTAGCTCATGGTAAGGAATTGGTCAAGGTAAACTCTAACCTTGACATAATCAAGAAACAGGTCTATAATGTCTCCAATGGAATTGAATCGTTAAAGAAACGTCCTAGCACTGGTTCAGAGGCTTATAAATCCTCCACTTTGTTCTCAGATCCTAAGGTGTCGTTGCCCTACACTATCACATCTTCTGTTGAAAGTCTAATAAAGGCACCTAGTACTATCAGTTTCCCTCCTGCGGATGTTACTTATAACTATTCTCCTTTTGCTAATCCCAGTTTCTTTGGTAAAGCACAAAAGGATATAGATACTCGTGCAGTCCGTCTGTCTGAATTCCTTCAAGGGTTTGATAAAGAATCTGAAACTCCAAAAGATGAACCAGAAACAAGTCTTCATAAGATTGATGCTCCAGAACTTGAGGAACTGGAGACGTGTAAATAATTTTTCTCTTGAAGATAAAGTACAATTAGGTATTGATCTAGATGAAACTCAAGTTCATGCTACTTCCTCTAGATCTAGATCAGAGTCTACATGGAATCCTGCTCCTGACCGTAGAGACCTTATGAAAGCTGAATATCATAAAGATTGGTCTGCTAATTCTACTTACTCTTGGAACATAGACAATTGTACAGAAGCTGAAGTTATGTCTGTGTTACATTCCATGATAGTTTGTTATAGAACATATCTTGCTGATGATATTGGTCCCATTAATGCAACCAGAAGAATAATTGGTGGGTTTGAAGGCACCCTTGATTCCTGGTTGAAAGCAGAAACTTTGAAAGATCCTACTCTTATCACACAATGGGAACAATCAGTTATTTTGAATGCTGATGGTAGTACTTATATGGATCCAACAACTCATCTTCCTGTAAATAATATGATCGGTTGTCTTCTGTATGGTATTCAAGTAAATTTCATTGGGTTTCCTCAAATCACTAATGAAATCACTACTATCACTCTCTTGGCTATGAAGTTGCATAATATGCAACATTTTGTTGAGTACTTCAATGACTATCTACATCGGCTCCATTCTTTATCTCCAGATTTAATACTTGAGCCTAAATGGAAAGAGATTTTTGTCTCCTCTCTTCCTCATTGGGTTTCTTCGGCTATTGTGAACAAGCTCCCTGGCAAGATGGGAGATTATAAGTTTGGTGTTATCAGACAGGCTGTCAAAGTTGTCATTGTAGAGCTTTGCTCTCAGATGAAAATTTCCTGTGCTACTACCAATCCAAAAAAACCTCATGGTTATCAACACCTCTGCAAGCAGTGGCATCTTGGCAAAGCTGGCAATTCAGAGGGGCGTAGACAGCATCGCAAACACAAATATAAGCATGAAAAAAAGAATTCCCAGCATTCCCAGAAAAAACATTTCAAAGGAAAGCCTTATAAACATACAGAAATGTTTTCAAAAGATAAAGAAATTATCTGTTACAACTGCAATGAAAAAGGACATACCTCCAATAATTTTCCTAAGAAAAAGAAAGACAAAGGGAAGAAGAAAGTTTCATATAGAAATAAAAAAGGCAAAGTAAATTTCTTTGATCTTCCTAGGAGTTGTGATGAACTTCTGACATCTGAATCTGATTCAGATAATGATTTGAACATTGTATATTCTGATGAATCATCTGATGAAGAAATTTGCAGAGATCCTCACTGTACTGAATGCAGAGAATGCGATTGCAGTGATCCAGATATTTGCAGTTGCAATACTGTAAATATGATGAAGACAGATGGAGATGAAGATGAAACAAGCAGGAATTACTTTACGCAGATGATAGCTGCTACTGATCCTCAAATTAAGGAAATGTACAAGACACTTTTGATGAATCATTTGAAGCAGTCTCCTTTGAAACCAAAGGATCAGCCAAATAAAGGGTATGTTCCTCCAGCATCTTTATTCTCAGTTGAAGCTCTAACTAGGCAAATTAGAAATGAAGATTTTGGCAAAGATTTGCCACAGACATTGCCTAGCATTCATCAAGCAATCAAAGAGCTTAGAAAAAATGTGAAAGAAAATACAAGGTTATGCATAGAAAACCATAGAGAATTAAATGTCAAATTTATGGGCATAAATCAAGCTTCCACATCACAGAATCCTATTATGTCTGGTAAGGTTGAGAATTGGACATTTTATCAAAATCCAATCATAGAGGAAATGAACAAACCGGATAAAAATATTGAGAAAGATGATTCTGATGATGAAACAGAAAGGACTAGTTTGGGATGCAATATATTTAACAGAGATGTTATGTATTGCGTCAAGATGAAGGTAAAAATCGGGTCACAATATGAATATTGGAAATTCTTAATGGATACTGGTTCCCGATTAAATATTTTCAACAATATTGTTGTAAGTACTCATTTGAGAAGACCAACAACATGTCCTAGAGTCACTACTGCAAGCGGTGACATTACAACAGTATCAGAAGTGGAAGTAGATGTATTTCTAACAGAAGAAATAGGAGTACATATTGTTTGCCCTATTGTTGCAGGTATGGATTATGCAATGTATCTTGGAACACCATTCTTTCAGAACTTTGAGAAGCATGGCGCAAAGTTGGATCAGGCGAGTCAGAGGTATGGATACTTTGTGAGCCTGCATAACAAAGAAATATTTTTTCCTTTTATTAATTCCAACTCACCTAATAGACTAAAAAGGATTGAAAGAATGGAAAATATCCTTGCAAAGATGGAAACAAAAAAGGAGATTCTAAAAACTGAAGAATTGTTGGACAATGGAAAATATGCCAGAGAGATAGCAGAAATCACTGCTAAATTCAAAGAATGTTTCTCGGATGATCCAAATCCATTCTGGCATATTAAGAAGCAAGAAGTTGAACTGCCACTAAAAAAATATTTCAGTGGTAAATTAAGAAGGTCAGCAGCAATCCCTATGAATGCAGAACAAATGAAGCTATGCAGAGAAGAGATCAAGGAATTGTTGCAGAAAGGATTGATCAGAAAAATCAAGAGCCCTATTGCTTGCTTTGCATTTTATGTGAATAAACATTCAGAGATTGCCAGAGGTAAACCAAGGTTAGTTTTCAATTATAAACCTCTAAATAACATACTTGATTATGATGCTTATCCTCTTCCTAAGCCCTCAATGATACTTGCTCAAATTTCAAAGTCCAAGATCTTTTCAAAATTCGATCTTAAGTCAGGATTTTGGCAAGTGGGCATTAAAGAAGAAGATAAGTGGAAAACAACCTTTTCTTTCCCACAGGGTCATTATGAATGGAATATCATGCCCTTCGGCTTGATAAATGCACCCTCTGCATTTCAAAGGATAATGGATGAAACCTTTGAAGGGATGGATGACTTTTTGAAGAAATATATTGATGATATTTTAATTCACTCAGAAAATATTCTTGAACACATTAAACATCTAAGGATATTTTTGAAGAGAGTAAAAGAAATGGGTATAGTGTTGTCTGAGTCAAAAATGAAAATTTTCAGATCCATGATTGATTTCTTGGGATATAATATTCAATATGGATCTTATGGAGTAATTCAAAGAAGTCTCAATTTTGTTGATCATTTTCCTGATGAAATCCTAGACAAAACCCAGCTTCAGAGATTCTTGGGTAGTCTTAACTACATTTCTAAATTTCTGCAACATTGTGCTCATGATAGAAAATTGTTGAATCAAAGACTGTAGAAAGATCCCATTCCTTGGAATAAGGAATGCACTGAAGCAGTTTGCAGAATCAGAGAAAGAGTCAGGAAAATCCAGCCACTATCTCCAATACAAGAAGATTGGGAGAAAGTAATAATGAATAATGCTAGCAAGATTGTATGGGGAGCATTTCTATGCCAAGTCAATCCAGGTAATAAAAAAGATATTGAGATCTGTCAATATGCATCGGGTTTGTGGTCAAAAACTCAACTAAATTGGGCAAGTCAGAAGAAAGAACTTAGGGCTGTATGCTTAGGCATAGCGAAGTTCAAATATTTTATTATTTATACCAAATTCATAGTCAAAACAGATTGTAAAGCATTACAATATGCTATCCAGAAATGTGAATTTGAGGATGCAGCAATGGTTCGCTGGGTCATGTAGCTGAGCCAATATAATTTTGATATTGAATTTGTTGAAGGAAAGAAGAATAGCTTTGCTGATATGTTGAGCAAAGAATTCTTAACAAATAATTCCATACTTTCTCTTTCCTGCAATTTTATCAGAAAAAATGAAGAAAGTGTTCAAATTGAAACACCGAGTGGATGAATTACATATGAATATGAAACACATCTAATGGATCATGATGAAGCTTGGTTTCCTATCAAGGAAATCCGACACAGAGATGGCATTCCATATTTATGGAATGAGAGATTGCAGTCTGAAATGAATAGAGAAGCAGAAGAAGCATTCGAATATTTAGTCCATATAGGAAGTATTTCATATATTATGGAAAGTCTTGATGATGATGAAGATGAAATACAGAGTTGTGAAATCACTATCAGAAGATTTGACAATTGTAATCATAGAAAAAACTATGATCCAGATCGCGAGAGAGAATTCTTCTACACAGGTATGAATATGCAAAATTATGCCTCTAACCTGTTTTATTATGTGCAGTTCTCTTTCATCTTTGATGGATGGTCTGTAGAACAAATGGAAAGAGAAGACCCCACTCCTGATTGGTTTTTAGACTGGTGGAAAATATATGGGCTGTCAGCTTTGATCACTAAGCCGTATTCTTTAAGCATGCTAAGAATCTATGGCTTTAGTGAACCACGTGCTCATCAGTCAGGCATATTTTATAAATCAGTACAACATATTGCCGACATTGAAGACCTCCACTTCTATCATGGAGTTAAAAGATGTGGCCATGTACGCTGGTTCGTCATGAATATCTACAAAGTAAGATTGATCAGTACAAATTATGATGACAGCCAGCCAGATTATGAAGATTTTCATGAAAGAGTAAATCCAGAGAAAAATCCTTTCGAAAATCTAAACTTCTTGTCACCTCCAGATAACAATCCATTTCATCAGTGGGAATCTGAAAAAGAAGTGCGTGTACAATACTTCTCAAATCACTTGATTGAAAGGTTCCGGTACCAGCACTACTCTCATCCACAAATTGAGCATTATGTGCTATGATTATTTGTAGTCTTTCCAACCGACGTTGGTGTTGGACAGGTTTCCGTGGGATTCCCTGACCCAAATATCTCCACTGTGTATGATATCTTGTACAATTATGCTTTCCAACTAGGATTTCGTGGCTTCTCCTTGTTTAAAGAATCTCCACTATGTAAATTTGCTTGTACGCAATATGTCGAGTCATGAGATAACTTTGGATTTGGTCCCCATATGCCAGAAGGCTTTCCGTATGGAATAGGGATGAGATAATATGGGTTGTCCACTCATACCCGAATCCAAGGCGTACTCTCATATCTTCGTCCTTAGATTTACTTTTCTTTGTCTGGAATCTAGGACTTTGTAATAATGCACCTTCACGGATGTTTGTTCCCCTTGAGATCTATAAGAAGGTAAGACTCATTCGGTTGAAGGCATTCGAATTTGAAGAGTTTAGAGTTCTTAGAACTTGAGAGTGTTTGAGTCTTGAGTCCTGAGTTGAAAATCTCATGCTCTGCATCTGCGCGGATATCCGTGATCTGCTTGCACCACGAGATAGAAACTCATGTCTGTAATCTGTGCTATGTCTGTTTTGTATCTCTAAGACTGAGCCTGCTTTGTGTGCCAGGTAGCCTTCAGATTTCTTTGCCTCAGTGCAAGATATATCTGATAAATGCCACGGCAGTCTATCTCAGTAGAGATTGGACCCATTGTAATTTATTCCGCTACATAAAGAAGATGAATAAAATGTTTTTCTTTGTGTTGATCCTTTTAAATGGTATCAAATCCAAGTTTATTTGTTTTAATTGAAGTGATTGCTAAGTAATCCTTTGTTGTTGAAAAGATGATATTCTTTATGTAGATGGTATGAATAGTTGCTTGATGTACATTAGATAGCGTTTCTAACTTTGTGTTCTTTGCGGGCGTTCTGAAGGCGTTGAAGGTGACCTTTGAACTTGTGCGTGGGCGCAATATCTGAAGCTAGTGATTTCCCAAATAATTACGATACTTGCTCTCTTATTATGTGTACTCTGTAAATGGATTCATCTTCTTGCTCCTATGGGTCGTTTTGGTTCTAAACATGATGATTTAGAAAATCAAGAACGATTCGTTATTATCTTGACCTCTTTGTTACTCCAGAAGCTCATAATTATGCATGTTTAAGTTGAAAAACAAACCCTTAAAACCCATGGAAACTCCCTTCTATTTCTCCTTCTGAGGTTTATAAAGGCATTTCTCCTTTTCAATTTAAAGCTTTGAGTCAGATCAAAATCAAAGAAAATTCTATTCGCACCGAATTGAATTTAAATGCCATGATGATTGTTCCTTTGTTAGAACAGAAACATATTCAAGCTGCTCTAAAGTCTGGTTATAAGTATGTCCATCTGGGGATGGTGGAAATCTTGGCCTCAGCCATCTTCTAGAGAAAAAGGTCTAATGACATTATTTTCTAGGCATACCTTGATAGTAACTGGTGCCTCCTTCACAAAAGCCCTCAATGGTGATATTAGACTTCATGTGGATATTTTTGTCCCAATATGATGTTTTCCCAGATTTTTCTGTTGCCCTTGATGATCCAAACATTCTGAAATGTCTCACTTTGGGTGTTCAAACCCAAGGATATGAAGATTTTGATTCCAAGTCTAAAAATTTGACTATTTTTTATATTACCTGTGTTCGGTTTTATAACACAACTATTCCAGCTGTGTTGCATGCTCCTGAACAAGGATCTGGTACTGTCACTTTAATCCAGTATGATTCTTCTTGCAATCCTGTTGCCCCAGTATCAGTCTCCAAGAGATCACTTACTCCTCCAGATGAATGGATAACTAATTGGAAACGCAATACCGGAAAGCCAATTGCAATTGCCCAATCTATTATCTCTGAGTCTGATGACCAAGTCGTCACTAGATTTCCAAGAAGAAAGAAACTGATTGAGCATGGTGAATCTTCTACCTCTTCTTTGGTTCCAACTCTTTCACAAACTCGGTCCCACATCTTCAAAGGAACCTATGGTTTTAGTTGATCCGAGATATTTATGCTAAATTAAAAGCATGGTTTGCTGAACCTCCTATGATTTCTCCAATACGCATCTGTACAATATGTAAATCCTCCGAGTTTTAGCTTCGAGTCTGTGATCACCCTCATTGTTCAAAAACGCATTGTCGATTCTCCTCGGATCCTCCTCGGCCTCATGGAAAATCATCCCGATCAATCCAGGAGAACAAATATGATTAAGTTTGTTCCTTCTTAGATTCTTGAGAACAAACTTACAAGCAAGTTACATTTTTTAATGTACATGAAGATCTCCTTGTACGGTCTATTTCATGACTACATCCCAGTGGTCTAGGTTTTGTTGATCCTTCGACTATTCCTTCTTATAGATGAAATCCAATTGATAAAATACCAAAGTCTAGTTGAAATTCCTTCGATTCGAGAAATTGTTGCATTTACGAAAATATTCAAAGGCATAGGGCCTTATGATCGAGAAGATCCTTGGAAAAAAGAAGATGTTCAGTTGGGACATCTACACTCATGAAAAAGGAACATTTTGTATATACAAGAAGTAAAACTTACGGATAAGAAGGATAGGAAAGAATTTAATTGTCAAAATGATTAAATGGAAAGCTTGGATGCAAGCTAATAACCGATGGATATCATTCTATGAATGGTACTATCCTTTCAATAAATCAAATTGAAGACTCTTTGATCAAAACAGATTCAGAAATGAAGCCAAACAAAAAAGGATCAAACGATCTGATGAATATGTTGATTCTCGATTGGAACAACATCATGTTGTTATTCCATCTCCATTACAATTGCCGAGTATTTTCTCCTAAAATACGATCTATGTTATCTAAGCCCAATTTTCCTAAATCTTTGATAGCGAGTCAGAACTAAAGGGGAAAAATTTGATTAAAGAAGTTTGCTTGCGAGTTTAATGTAAACATGATAAGGACTTTGGAACTCCCGACAAGCATAAATGGGAACTTCTTGATGGTTCAATGCTTGAAAGCAGAGATACAAAATTTCCTCCTTGGAGAAATTTTGTAATCAGACAACAAGATGGCAAGATGTACAAGTTACTTCCATCTCATGTTGATGAATCATCATTATCGCGTAAGGGAATCAATTCTGCAACCAAGCTGAGACGAATTTGGCAATCTCCAGTTTTGGAAAAATATTTGAAGAAAGAATTCTCCTCTCTTAATGAAACCTTTGAAGGGATGGATGAATTTTTGAAGAAATATATTGATGATATTTTAATTCACTCGGGACAATATTCCTGAAACACATTAAACATCTCAGGATATTTTTGAAGAGAGTAAAAGAAATGGGTACAGATGTTGTCTGAGTCAAAAATGAAACTTTTTCGGATCCATGATTGATTTCTTGGGATATAATATTCAATATGGATCTTATGGAGTAATTCAAAGAAGTCTCGATTTTGTTGATCATTTTCTGATGAAATCCTAGATAAAACCCAACTTGAGAGATTCTTGGGTAGTCTTAACTACATTTCTAAATTTCTGCAACACTGTGCTCATGATAGAAAATTATTGAATCAAAGACTGCAGAAAGATCCCATTCCATGGAATAAGGAATGCACTGAAGCAGTTCGTAGAATCAAAGAAAGAGTCAGGAAAATCCAGCCACTATCTCCAATACAAGAAAATTCGGAGAAAGTAATAATGACTGATTCTAGCAAGATTGGATGGGGAGCAGTTCTGTGCCAAGTCAATCCAGGTAATAAAAAAGATATTGAGATCTGTCAATATGCATCAGGTTTGTGGTCAAAAGCTCAACTAAATTGGGCATGTCAGAAGAAAGAACATAGGGTTGTATGCTTAGGCATAGCGAAGTTCAAATATTTTATTATTTATACCAAATTCACGGTCAAAGCAGTTGTAAAGCATTACAATATGCTATCCGAAAAATGTGAATTTGAGGATGCAGACAATAGTTCGTTGGGTCATGCAGTTTGAGCCAATATAATTTTGATATTGAATTTTTTGAAGGAAAGAAGAATAGCTTTGCTGATATGTTGAGCGAGAGAATTCTTAACAAATAATTCCATACTTTCTCTTTCCCTGCAATTTTATCGGGAAAAAATGAAGAAAGTTTTTCAAATTGAAACACCAAGTGGATGGATTACATATGAATATGAAACACATCTAATGGATCATGATGAAGCTTGGTTTCCTATCAAGGAAATCCGACACAGAGATGGCATTCCATATTTATGGAATGAGAGATTATGATCGAAATGAATAGAGAAGCGGAAGAAGCATTGGACTATTTAGTCCATATAGTGAGTATTTCATATATTATGGAAAGTCTTGATGATGATGAAGATGAAATACTGAGTTGTGAAATCACTATCGAGAATATTTGACAATTGTAATCATAGACAAAACTATGATCCGGATCGCTGAGAGAATGCTTCTACAGGGTATGAATATGCAAAAATTATGCGTCTAACATTTTTTTATTCTATGCGGTTCTCTTTCATCTTTGATGGATGGTCACGTAGAACAAATGGAAAGAGAAGACCCCCACTCTGATAGGTTTTTAGGCGAGTGGAAAATATACGGGCTAGTCGGATTTGATCACTAAGCCGTATTCTTTAAGCATGCTAAAGAATCTATGGCTTTAGTGAACCACGTGCTCATCGACTCGGGCATATTTTATAAATCAGTACAACATATTGCCGACATTGAAGACCTCCACTTCTATCATGGAGTTAAAAGATGTGGCCATGTACGCTGGTTCGTAATGAATATCTACAAATTAAGATTGATCAGTACAAATTATGATGACAGCCAGCCAGATTATGAATATTTTCATGAAAGAGTAAATCCAGAGCAAAATCCTTTTGAAAATCTAAAATTTTTGTCACCTCCAGATAACAATCCATTTCATCAGTGGGAATCTGAAAAAGAAGTGCGTGTACAATACTTCTCAAATCACTTTATTGAAAGGTTCCAGTACCAGCACTACTCTCATCCACAAATTGAGCATTATGTGCTATGATTATTTGTAGTCTTTCCAACCGACGTTGGTGTTGGACGAGTTTCAGTGGGATTCACTGACCCAAATATCTCCACTGTGTATGATATCTTGTACAATTATGCTTTCCAACTAGGATTTCGTGGGTTCTCCTTGTTTAAAGAATCTCCAGTGTGTAAATTTGCTTGTACGCAATATGTCGAGTCATGAGATAACTTTGGATTTGGTCCCCATATGCCAGAAAGATTTCCGTATGGAATAGGGATGAGACAATATGGGTTGTCCACTCATACCCGAATCCAAGGCATACTCTCATATCTTCGTCCTTAGATTTACTTTTCTTTTGTCTGGAATCTAGGACTGTGTAATAATTCACTCTCACGGATGTTTGTTCCCCTTCAGTTCTATAAGAAGGTAAGACTCATTCGGAGGGAGGGATTCGGGATTTTAGAGTCTAAGTAGAGTCTGAGTTACGAATCTCCTACTCTGCATCTGCGCGGATATCTGTGATCTGCTTGCACCACGAGATAGAAACTCATGTTGTCTGTACTCTGTGCTATGTTTGTTTTGTATCTCTAAGACTGAGCCTGATTTGTGTGCCAGATAGCCTTCAGAGTTCTTTGCCTCAGTGCAAGATATATCTGATAAATGCCACAGCAGTCTATCTCAGTAGAGATCACACCCATTATAATGTATTCCGCTGCATAAAGAAGATGAATAAAATGGCACTTTGTTGTTTGATCCTATAAAGAGTACGCCTTGGATTCGGGTATGAGTGGACAACCCATATTATCTCATCCCTATTCCATACGGAAACCCTTCTGGCATATGGGGACCGAATCCAAAGTTATCTCATGACTCGAAATATTGCGTACAAGCAAATTTACACAGTGGAGATTCTTTAAACAAGGAGAACCCACGACATCTTAGTTGGAAAGCATAATTGTACAAGATATCATACACAGTGGAGATATTTGGGTCAGGGAATCCCACGGAAACCTGTCCAACACCAACGTCTGTTGGAAAGAATACAAATAATCATAGCACATAATGCTCAATTTGTGGATGAGAGTAGTCGTTGATACTTTGGAACCTTTACAATCAAGTGATTTGAGAAGTATTGTACACAAACTTCTTTTTCGATTCCCAACGATGAAATGGATTGTTATCCGGAGGTGACAAGAAGTTTAGATTTTCGAAAGGATTTTGCTCTGGATTTACTCTTTCCATGAAAATCATCATAATCAGGTCGGTTGTCATCATAATTTGTACTGATCAATCTTACTTTGTAGATATTCGTGACGAACCAGCGTACATGGCCACATCTTTTAACTCCATGATAGAAGTGGAGGTCTTCAATGTCGGTAATATGTTGTACTGATTTATAAAATATGTCTGACTGATGAGCACGTGGTTCACTAAAGCCATAGATTCTTAGCATGCTTAAAGAATACGGCTTAGTGATCAAAGATGACAGCCCATATATTTTCCACCAGTCTAAAAACTAATCAGGAGTGTGGTCTTCTCTTTCCATTTTTTCTACGAGACCATCCATCAAAGATGAAGAGAGCGCATGGAATAAAAAATGGTTAGAGGCATAATTTTTCATGTTCATACCTGTGTAGAGGCATTCTCTCTGGCGATCTCGATCATAGTTTTGTCTATGATTACAATTGTCAAATCTTCTGATAGTGATTTCACAACTCTGTATTTCATCTTCATCATCATCAAGACTTTCCATAATATATGAAATACTGCCTATATGGACTAAATAGTCCAATGCTTCTTTCACTTCTCTATTCATTTCAGACTGCAATCTCTCATTCCATAAATATGGAATGCCATCTCTGTGTCGGATTTCCTTGATAGGAAACCAAGCTTCATCATGATCCATTAGATGTGTTTCATATTCATATGTAATCCATCCACTTGGTGTTTCAATTTGAACACTTTCTTCAATTTTTCTGATAAAATTGCAGGAAAGAGAAAGTATGGAATTATTTGTCAAGAATTCTCTGCTCAACATTTCAGCAAAGCTATTCTTCTTTCCTTCAACAAATTCAATATCAAAATTATATTGGCTCAGCTGCGTGACCCAGCGAACCATTGCTTCATCCTCAAATTCACATTTCTGGATAGCATATTCTAATGCTTTACAATCTGTTTTGACTGTGAATTTGGTATAAATAATAAAATCTTTGAACTTCTCTATGCCTAAGCATACAACCCTAAGTTCTTTCTTCTGACTTGCCCTATTTAGTTGAGTTTTTGACCACAAACCTGATGCATATTGATAGATCTCAATATCTTTTTTATTACCTGGATTGACTTGGCACAAAACTGCTCCCCATCCAATCTTGCTAGCATCAGTCATTATTACTTTCTCCCAATCTTCTTGTATTGGAGATAGTGGTTGGATTTTCCCGACTCTTTCTTTGATTCTGCGAACTGCTTCACTGCATTCCTTATTCCAAGGAATGGGATCTTTCTGCAGTATTTGATTCAACAATTTTCTATCATGAGCACAGTGTTGCAGAAATTTAGAAATGTAGTTAAGACTACCCAAGAATCTCCGAAGCTGGGTTTTATCTAGGATTTCATCAGGAAAATGATCAACAAAATTGAGACTTCTTTTAATTACTCCATAAGATCCATATTGAATATTATATCACAAGAAATCAATCATGGATCTAAAAAGTTTCATTTTTTACTCAGACAACACTATACCCATTTCTTTTACTCTCTTCAAAAATATGCTGAGATGTTTAATGTGTTCAAGAATATTGTCTGAGTGAATTAAAATATCATCAATATATTTCTTCAAAAATTCATCCATCCCTTCAAAGGTTTCATCCATTATCCTTTGAAATGCGGAAGGGTGCATTTATCAAGACCCGAAGGGCATGATATTCCATTCATAATGACCACTGTGGGACATGAAAAATGCTATTTTCCACTTATCTTCTTCTTTAATGCCCACTTGCCAAAATCTCGACTTAAGATCGAATTTTGAAAAGATCTTGGACTTTGAAATTTGAGCAAGTATCATTGAAGGTTTAGGAAGAGGATAAGCATCATAATCAAGAATATTATTCAGAGGTTTATAATTTACGAATAATCTTGG